>BSBK01000085.1:1107500-1110000 GCA_027943335.1 Chamaecyparis obtusa | reverse complement strand
AATAACTTTGTTCCCATAGAAATAGGAACACAAAGTGGTCTACAATCTGCCATGCTGAACCTGTCCAACACAGAATTCACATACTTACTCTGACTCAACCAAAGTTTTTTGTTAGACCTGTCTCTACTGATTTCCATACCCAAGATGTACCTAGCTGCCCCAAGATCTTTCATCTCAAACTGTGCTGACAACTGAGATTTAAAATCATAAATCATACCCTTACCCTTCCCAAATAGCAACATATCATCAACATATAATGCAACAATAAGAAGGTGATCATTTTCAACTCTGAAATAAACATAATGATTTGATTTTGATCTTACAAATCCAATTGACAACACAAAGGCATCAAACTTAAGGTACCACATCCTAGGAGATTGCTTCAAACCGTATAGAGATTTCTTTAATCTACAAACTAAGGATTCTTTACCTTTAACAATGTAGTGCTCAGGCTGTGACATATAAATCTCTTCCTCCAAATCACCATGAAGGAAAGCTATCTTCACATCCATTTGTTCTATCTCTAAATCATATGATGCAGAAAGAGATAACAAAAATCTAATGGATGTCAACTTTGCAACAGGAGAGAATATTTCACCATAATCTATTCCCTCTACCTGTGAATACCCCTTTGCAACCAATCTAGCTTTGTACCTTTCAACACTACCATTTGCATAGAATTTATTCTTGAACACCCATTTATAGCCAATAGATTTTCTCACTTTAGGAAAAGGTACAAGGTCCCAAGTTTTGTTTTTCTCCAATGAAGCCATCTATTCATCCATAGCCTCAATCTAGGAACCTGCATCTTCCATGCCCAAAGCCTCTTTCACAGATCTAGGCTCATCAGTGTTAGTAATCAAAGCAAAAGCACAACTGGAATCTAACATAGAATAACCAAACCTTTTTGGTTGCTTTCTTTCTCTCGTGGATCTCCTCAAGGGATGAGGTTGAGGTTGTTCTTCCTATTCTTCTGAACTATCAGAGCTGCTAGAGCTCTCCTCATCATTAGGCCCAACATGGTCTCTTTGTTCAATCTTCTCAGGGGTAGGAGGCAACTGAACAACATCTTTTTCCTTTTCTTTTTCATCTGGTTGTAGCACAATAGGATAAGATGTTAGCTCTCTGAAAATAACATTTCTACTATACAACACCTTACTAGTCACAGGATCTCAAAGCTTGTATCCTTTCACACCAACACTGTATCCAATGAAAATACATTTGACAGCTTTGTTTTCCAACTTAGATCTTTTCTCCTTTGGAACATGTGCATAAGCTTCACAACCAAAAACATGAAGATTTCTAATTAAAGGCTTCTTACCAAACCACACCTCCATGGGTGTCTTACCAACAAGAGTTGATGTAGGAGATCTGTTAACCAGATAGCAAGTAGTGGCCATAGCTTTGGCCCAAAACCTTTGTTCTAAACCAACTCCACTAAGCATACTCCTAGCCTTCTCCATCAATGTCCTGTTCATTCTCTCTGCAACTCCATTTTTTTGTGGGGTATAAGGAGTTGTCTTATGCCTCTCGATACCTCGTTCTTTACAGAACTGTTCAAACTCTACTGAGAAAAACTCACCACCATTATCAGTTCTCACACACTTAATCTTCTTACTAGTCTGATTCTCTACAAGGGCTTTAAATTCCTTGAACCAACTAAAGACTTGTGTCTTACTTTTAAGGAAATAAATCCAAGTCCTTCTACTATAATCATCTATGAAAGATACAAAAAATACAGACTTGGAGATTGAAGGAACTTTTATAGGACCAAATACATCAGAATGAATAAGATCCAAAACATCAAAAGATTTGTGAGAACTAGAGTAAAAATAAACATGATTTTGTTTACCATAAACACAGTGTTTGCAGAAGTTGAACTCAAGATTGCAATCATTTAACCCCTCAATGAGGTTTTTATTTTTTAGGGTCCTAAGACCCTTCTCACCAATGTGGCCAAATCTCATATGCCACAACATCATCTTTTCTGTAGGAAACTTGCCTTCCAAAGTTTTTGCACCCTTAGGTACACTTACTGCACTGCCATTGGAACCCATTGCCACAGTCTTCTTTACTACTTGTTTAGATGGTGGGGATGAAGGGATAGCCACTCTCTTCTTTGAAATAGAAGAACTATTGCATAGAGAAATGCATGCTTCAAGCTGAAACAAAGTACCTCTCCTAGTACCTCTAGCGAGCACCATAGAACCTGCTCATCATCTTGCATCCATCTTTTGAAAAGACAACTTGCACACCTACATCATTCAACATACTTACAGATAATAGGTTTCGTGCCAAACCTAGAATGTGCATAACTCCATTGATTCCCTTTACTCATCCATCAAGAAATTTGATAGTGACCTTTTTGCATCCAACTATCTTTAGGTGAGAATCATCACCCAAGTACACCTTTCCCCATTGAACTCTTCATATTTTGAGAACCAATTTCGATGAGAGGTCATTTGAAAAGAAGCACCTGAGTCTACCAAGCACACATCAT